>CM032476.1:8010468-8022462 GCA_019059595.1 Marasmia exigua | reverse complement strand
GGGCGAACATAGCGACGCGAATAGATTTTAATTATAGTTACTAAACTGGATCTATTTTAAAACAATTCGGGACAACAAACTCTCGGCAAAAACTGTATACTATTGAGTAAATAACGGCACAAAGGTTGGGTACGTTTTTGTCACACGAAAAATTGATCACGCCAAAAGGGCACTCTGGCGTGAATAAAATTTTTCGCTAGGGTTTGTGAATGGGATTTAAATAAATAGATTAAGTGTTTGCCTGAGAGGTTGTAACCACGAAATCTTTTAAAAATAGTCCCGGTTAGTAGCTAAAAATTAAAAACGATTGGCGTAGCTAGTGTGCCCTTACTCTTCTTCTTCTCCCTTCTTCCCGTTCACCTAAGTCGACTACGTCATCTGTTTTAATACTGTTTTCGGTTCTGAGAAAAAGCTTACATGCTATTTGATCCATTATGTACGGTCAGCATCAAAAAAGTAGCTTAAAAACTTTAGTACCATGTCGAAGTAAAACATTTTACTTAACCCCTTAGAAACTGAATAAATAGGCCCAAAAACAGTTACTTTAACATGGTACTAAAGCCAGTACGCTACTATGATCTGATCCGTATATTGTAGGATACCTAGAATGAGCGAAATCTTGATAAATATATTTCAAAAAAAAAAAGCTTTTTAACATTATATTAATTTATAAAAGTATACTCATTGAAGAACTCAAAAGCTTCAAATGCTCATCTAATTACAACACCCGCGCTTTAACTCCACGATATCGTGGAACATCCTCGCTCAGTTTTGCCCAATCCTAATGCAATGAGGTTGTATGGTATGTTCGGTACATGTCGTAAAGTCCGCCGTAAACTATGTGCGTTTTATGATTATCATCCTTGTGTCTTACCCTAGATGGGTACAGTCACGTGCAGCGGTGAGGGTGTCCGTTAAAAAGTCACTATCGGTTATGCAAAATGAATGAATGGGAAAGAATTTCTAACGTAGCATTTCTGTTGAATGAACAAGTAGGTACCTACTACAGGATGTTACATATTCTGGTTTTATCAATGTTTAGGTATAAATGGTTTTGTCATTATTAATATGAGCTCTTTGCGTTGGGGTATAAAATAGTTCTTCGTAAAATCTGATCTAGAAAGTATAAATAATTAAATAACATTACTTAAATAATTGCACTGATTCAAAACTAAAGATTCCTCTTAATTTTTAATCTTCAAACTCCTCAGTCATAAATATCCAATTTCGCTCTAGTCACTGCCGTGCCGTGAAAACTTGATTTAGATGGCTGTAGCAGCTCAAATGGCGAAAAAAACTATTTTATCCTAGTTACGCATAAGTTGCTAAAAAATAATCATAATTATATTTCTCAGTCATTGCCCCATCAGCCTGCTATAGCTTATCCCGTCATTCATTTAAATTAATTAAATGAAATATTTCACAACATCACATACATCACATCTGATTCGAGGTAGGTAGCTAAACACCGGTGTTACGGATATCAGAAATCAAACGCGTAATAAACAAATTATATTATAATTACACTGTATGTTGTAAAGAATCATACTTATAATACCCATCAAACACCAGACCAATACAAACAGACTGTTCAGAACACAAATATTGCGAACCCGAACCCTTGCACCAGAGGCAGAATTCACTAACCACGATCCAAACGGGTCGTCGTATTTACCTTCTTAGCGCGTTAGTAGTAGTGCGGCGTAGCTTTCGTCAATGACTCACCTTAAAATATCATGTCCATAATCGCTACAATTACTACAAATCTTTGTAGTAATTGTAGCAGTTTTTTTTTTTTTATGTCATTTTCAAGTGGCAGACGAGCAGACGGTCACCTGATGAAAGCAATTGCCGCGCCCATGGACCACTCATGATTATGAAACTTTTTTAATGAAAGTACAGGCGGTAAATCCATAAAGTGAAATTATTATCAATTTTTGAGAGAATTTGTGTTTAATATTATCTCCGTTCAATTAACCATTATGCTTATTATTGTCCTAAAGTGGCCATTTAGCAATCATAAAATTATGGTTTGAAGAAATTACGACAAAACATCTCAAAATAGTTTAAATGGTGTTCACCATTGTACTTTTTTTAAAAAATGTCTCATAATCGGCCAAGAATTAACACAATCTAGGTTTCGCAATTTCAAACGTACGCGATAAAACTTTGTACCGGACTGTACAAAGTGCGAAAAATTTGTGCATTCATTCGTGTTCTAAGTAAATTTGGTCATCTAAACCAAATCCCGCTTTACGAGGGGGGGGGGCGTCAGCCCAAAGGTATCGAGATTTGAGGGCATAACAAGAATCATCGTAAGACGTTCTATTAATTTACACCTCCAGTTTGTTTATTATTGAGTAGGTGCTTTGCGGAAACTGGGAAATATGCTATGCGAATATGCGTTGTATTGGAACTAGTGAAAGCTTGCGGTCTTCTCCGTCTCCGTGAAAATTCGTCTAATCTATAAGGATTTTACAAAAGAAATTAATAAATAAATAAAGTAATAAATAATTCAAACATCACATACAGTCAATTTGGTGAATTTTGAATTACCTTGTAACTTGAATAAAAATGGTTTAATAGATTTCCTTGGGAATCCATATTAATTAAGACTGTATCTACGTTGAATGGATCTTTTTTTTTCTTCTTTTGGACCTTTAGATACCGTCTTAAATTGTATAGGAATTACAAGGAATTAAAATAACACAAACTTACACCAGTTTATTCAAATTACAAGGTAATTCAAAATTACCCCAAAATTGACTGTAGTGATGTGTGAAGTATTTATCTAATTTATTTATTATTATGTCTTTTGTTTAAAACCCTTAAAGACTTAGACAAATTTCACGCGAGGAGAACCGCAAGCGTTCACTAGTTCCAAATTACAAACGCATATTCGCAATAGCATATTTCCCAGTTTCCCCAAAGCACCTACTCAATAATAAAACAAACTTGGAGGGTAAATTAAATAAGAAACGTCTTCGATGATTCATTGTTAGTGCCCTCAAATCTCGATACCTTTAGGGGCTGACCCTCGTAAAGCGGGATTGGTTGAGATGACCAAATTTACTTAGACACGAATGATGCACAAATTTTCGCACTTTTGTACAGTCGGGAACCAAATTTTTATCCGTACGTTTGAAATTGACGAAACTAGATTTGTGTTAATCTTGGCGATTATGAGACATTTTTTAAAAAAGTACAATGGTGAACCCATTAAAATATTTTTGAGATTTTATGTCGTAATTTCTTCCAAACCATAATTTTATGATTGCTAAAAATGGCCACTTTAGGCAATAATAAGCATAATGGTTAATTGAACGGAGATAATATTACACAAATACATCTCAAAAATTTGTAATAATTTCCTTTATGGATTTACCGCTGTACTTTCTTAAAAAAGTTTCATAATCATGAGTGTCCATGGGCGGCGGCAATTGCTTACCAATCAGGTGATCCGTCTGCTCGTCTGCCACTTATGACATAAAAAAACGCTACAATTAATACAAAGATTTGCATTAATTGTAGCGATTATGAGAACATGATATTCTTAAGTGAGTCATTGGACGAAACTAGCGCCGCAAATACCTACTACGGCGCTTAAGAAGTAAATACGACGACCAGTTTGGACAGTGGTAGTGGAATTCTGCCTTTGGTGCAAGGGTGAAGGGTTTCGCAATAATTTGGTGCATGACCATGTCTGTTTGATATACTTGGGGTCTGAGGTGTTGATATGTCTTATAATATTGTATTACAAAATAAAAAGTATTATAAAATATATATTATGTTATTACGCTTTTGATTCTGAATCAACGTAATACAGGTGTTGAGCTACTACCTCGAATCAGATGGATGTATTGATGTTTGAAATATGATTTAATAATATTTAAATTGAATAACGGGGATAAAGCTATCAGCAAGGCTGACTGATGGGGCAATGACTGAGAAATATAATATGATTTATTTTAGCAAACTTATGCGTACTAGGATAAAATAGGTTTTCGCCATTTAGCTGCTGACAGGCCATCTAAATCAAGTTTCACAGCACGGACAGTGACTAGAGCGAATTGGAATATTAATGACTGAGGAGTTTGAAGATTAAAAATTAAGAGGAAGCTTTAGTTTTGAATCAGTGCAATTATTTAAGTAATGTTATATTAATTAATTTATACGTTTCTAGATCAGATTTTACGAAGAACTATTTTATACCCCAAGCAAAGAGCTCATATTAATATATGACAAAAACCATTTATACCTAAAAACATTATAAAACACAGAATAATGTACAATCATGTAAGTAGGTACCTACTTGATTTCACATCAAACATAATGCTACGTTAGAAATTCTTTCTCCATTCATTCATTTTGCATAAACCGAGTGAATTTTTAACGACACCCTCAACCGCTGCACGTGACTGTACCCATCTAGGGGTAAGCACAGAGGATGAATCATAAAAACGCACAATAGTTTACGAGCGAGTCTTTACGACTGTACCGAACATACACATACAACTCATTGCACTTAGGATTGGGCAAACGAGCGAGATGTTCCACGGATATCGTGAGTTAAACGGCTGGTTTGTAATTAGATGAGCATTTGAAGCATTTTGAGTGCTTGCAAGAGTAATACTTTATGTAAAATTAAATATAATAAATTAAAATATTTATCAAGATTTCGCTCATTCTAAGGTATACCTACAATATACGGTCAGCATCAATAGTAGCGTAATGCTTTAGTACCATGTTAAAGTAACTGTTTTGCCTATTAATATTCAGTTTCTAAGGGGTACGTAAAAATGTTACTTCGACATGGTACTAAAGTGTTAAGCTACTTTTGATGCTGACCGTACATAATGTATCAAATAGCATGTAAGCTGTTTCTCAGAATCCGAAAACAAGATATAAAACAGATGACGTAGTCGACTTAAGGTGACGGGTAGGGCACACTAGCTACGCCAATCGATTTTAATTTTTAGCTACTAAACCGGGACTATTTTAAAGAATTTCGGGGTTACAACCTCTCGGCAAACACTTATACTATTTATTAAATAACCATTCACAAACGCCTACGCGAAAAATTTATTCACGCCAGAAGTGGCCCCTTTTGGCGTGAATCAATTTTTCGTGTACAAAAACGTACCCAACATTTGTGCACGGTTATTTAATAAATAGTATAAGTGTTTGCCGAGAGGTTGTTGTCCCGAAATTGTTTAAAATAGATCCGGTTTAGTAACTAAAAATTAAAATCTATTCGCGTCGCTAGTGCGCCCTACCCGTCACCTTAAGGAATTACGAAAATAATCTGCTGCTTCCACTTTTTTGTGGATCAAACACCTGTCTAGCTTGGTACTTAGTTTATTCCTTTATGTAGAATCATACACGGACAACAATAAGCTTCCGTCGTAATTATATTCGAGTATTTTGATTTTTGATTATTATCAATATCCTGTTCCTATGTACCTACTATGCACCCACTATGTGTATTAGGCAATGACTTGAGTGACCCCTGCTCACTCAACTTTTTAACATTTACCAAACCCTTTACCTATATCAGAGATTCAAACAATTATATTCACTAGGCTTTTAGGTAGGTATTATTTGATTTCGAAATCTCACTAGGACAATCCATTTCCAAAAACAAACTATCCCGCTACTGCACCAAACACATTCGAAAAACACATATCGTGCGCCGCCAGCATAAATTGTGTTAACCCCCACATTGGGCACTAACGCGTTGATGAGCCCATAAACGGCCCGCCGCTGAAAAAAATAAAAGCATTCCGCGATTGTCCCCCTGGACCCCGCTGATATACGGCGGCGGTCCCCCCATAGCCCATTGTGGTCCCCACTAAATGGTCACTTCAACCTTTCGAGACTGAGTTACCGTCTTATTTGAAAGACTAATTTTGGGACGCTTCGCAAGCGCCGATTTCGGGTAACCACATTTATTAACGGGTAGGGCACACTAGCGACGCCAATCAATTTTAATTTTTAGCTACTAAACCGGATCTATTTTAAAAAATTTCGGGGTTACAACCTCTCGGAAAACACTTATACTATTTATTAAATCATCATTTTAGCCAATAGACGTCCACTGCTGGACATAGGCCTCCCCCGATGTTCTCCACACAGATCAGTCCTGTGCCGCCCGCATCCAAAGGATTCCCGCGATCTTCACCAGATCGATTTATTGAATAACCATGCACAAATGTTGGGTACGTTTTTGTACGCGAAAAATTGATTCACGACAAAAGTGGACGCTTTTGGCGTGAACAAATATTGTAAGTGTATCCCGAGAGGTTGTTACCCCGAAATTGTTTAAAATAGATCCGGTTTAGTAGCTAAAAATTAAAATCGATTGGCGTCGCTAGTGTGTGCTACCCGTCACGTTAACTCCTAAAAACTCTTTCCACTTTCTTTTCGTCCACGAAATTTCTCCTTCCTTTGGACCTTAATATCAGGCTATCAAATCCATAATGTTATAATCTAACGTCCCTCTACTAATGAATTTGGTATCCGGAGCTGATCGATTTATAAACTCAGTATATTTGTCTGTTCATTTCTACGAATTGTCGACTTTACCAGTGTAAATTGATATCCAGAAATAATTTCTGTCCTATTTCGGATTGAGTATGCCTGTAAACGTTTGATAGAACTAAATTTTCATCCCATTCTATTTCTATTAATACAAATACCTATGTAGAAATGTGTTTAAGTTTAACAATTTTTTGGAATATTTAGTATCTATTCTGTGCAGTGCAGTCTGTGAGTGCTTAGCTACTCAAAGTTACAATTTATGAAATCGTTAATGGACAACATTTCATATTTTTAACATGTCCATATTGTTTTTTATATGAAAATACACATAAAATGAACAGACCCATATCTTTTCTTTTTTCAAAATTTGTCCATTTTCATGCATAAAATAATTATTGAAATTTTTTATATTCTAAATAGACGTAAGCGCCAAATGACGTCATCGGACGGCTGAATACGGCGATATTCCTTTGCTTATCATTGTTTTAATAAAAAAAGGTACTACTGTCAAAGGTAAATAATACTAGTGTCAACATTGTCAACGTCATTCATTCATTCAACGTTGACAAGTTGTCTTTTTTTTTGACAGTTACATGTCATGGGTTTGGAATTTCGTAAATTTAAAACTATAATGTACTAAGCAAAGAAATATTTTACAATCTGCCGTCCGATGACGTCATCTTACGTTTTTTAGTTTTTAATTTTTTTCTCAGTAAATAAGCAATATAAAAAATGAATAAATATATTTTCGAGCAGCGGAAAAGTAAATAAAGAATTGGTCTTTTTTGTTTCAGAGCTTAGCAATTTTGAAATGTTGTCCATTACAATAATTGTCCGCAAACAGGGATTTTGGCTATTTCATTTATTTACTTGCCACCATGGTGGATTAATACAGTTGATATTAATATAGTTGACTGCCCCGTTGGCGCAGTTTGGTGGGTCCCAGGTTCGATCCCCGGGTCGGGCCAAAATTTGTACCTCAGTTTTTCTGTTAAAAAATTCTCAGTGTCAGCCCGGAGTCTGGAAGTTGACGGTCTTGTACCCCCGTGCCTCGGAAAGCAAGTTAAGCAGTTGGCGCGTCCGATCCCTCTCCGGTCGTGTCACACTGGTGTCCCATCGGATTATGAGGGCAAGGGAATAGAGAGTGCACTTTTGTTTGTGCACACACTTGAGCACTATAATGTATCCTGCATAAGTTGCTGATCGTTGAGATTGACCGCGTTTGCCGAAATCGGTTGGAGGATATTATAATTATTATTAAAGTTGATGTGTCCTGAATTATGAAAGACATACATCCAAAGTTACACGTGTCACTTTCAATAGAATATTCTGAATATGGTTGACAGGCTTTGAAATCGGATTGTCTACGACCTTTTGGATAAGAACGATATCCATTCATCCATAGAAACACATTTCTTTCTTCCAAATCATCTTACGAACGCCTGTTAGCTAGCTATTGAATTGACTTTTTTTCATTACTTCAAAATATTTGGAAACGTTTAAGCTATTGGAAAACTGATTGCGAACAAGTTAAAGAGATTTTTGATACACGAAAAACGGAGACGGCTTAGAATATAAGCAATTACTATCTATCATTATGATACATTTGTTCAACTTCGCGGTCCATTAAGTATTTTCCTGGAAAGATCCAACTTAGCTATTTATCATCCATGCGTCATCTCATCTACCTCTCAGTTATTATCCTAGGGGAACATGTGTCTTGCTGCTGTGACTCACTGAGAACATCAGCTTCGGAGAAAATCTAATAATTTTCTTCGTAATCGGCAATTTATATTCACGGTATGGTTTTACTGCCTCGGTTGCGCAGTGGTTAGTGGTTCGCACTTCAAAGCAACGACTGCGCAAGAGATCAGGCCAAAATGTTCTACCTAAGTTTTCAGTAAGAAGTTCTTAATGGCAGCCCGGGGTCTGGAAGTTGGTAGTATTGTACCCCCATGCCTCGGAAAACACTTTAAACTGTTGGTCTTGCGCCTGATCTCTCTCCGATCGTGTCACAGTAGTGTCCCTCGGAATACGAGGGTAAGGGAATAGAGAATGTACTTGTGTTTGCGCACACACTTGAGCACTATAATATATCCAGCGTACGTGGCTGATCGTTGATATTGGCCGCCATAGCCGTAATCGGTTGGAGGATATTGTTATGGTTAGAAATTTATTTTTATTTATTTTATGTGATAGATGGTAAGTGATTGCCGTCGCGTATGCACACCCGCAACAACAGTGAAGTGACAAGTGCGTTGCTTACCTTTAAGCCCCGTAACACTTAAGGCTATATCCATAAATATTAAAAAATAGAGCTTTATTTTCAAACTCCGTCATGAAGTTACCTCTATAAAAAGATCTATACAACCAATGCAACTATAAAACTTACTGAAGTGCACTCAAATAAAATGTCATATTTTTTTCTTGAGTTCAGTTCCTAGGGTCTGTGTCATCTTAGCGTGTGAATCCCGGATGCGACCAAAGCTGTCGCTATGGAGCCCGGAGTACGCTTGGACCATGATTCCTGGATTGACCAGGATTTAGGGAGTCTGGTAATTACAATGAAGCGACTGTCGTCTGACCTTCACAACCCTGGGGAACCAGACCATCTGAATCATGGTTACACGTTTCAGAAACTATTCGAAACGTGCAGGTTTCCTCACGAAGTTTTCCCTCACCGCCGAGCTAATGGTAGAAGCACATACATTTAAAAATCCAGAGGTGCCCGCTCGGATTCAAACGGCGACCCGTATGGAAGGCGCGTTCTAAACCACTGATCTATCATCGCTCCCGTTAGCAGTTTAGTACCTAGGGTACTTACCAATAATAAAATTGTGATCAAATATAAATTTCAAATATACAGGCCGTGTGGTCCCCGGCAGAGTAGAATAGGCCACCCTCTCTCTTACCGAGGTGTCGTAAAAGGCGACTAAGGTAAAGCTGCTGGCATGAACATCAGCACCCAGAGAATGAAAACTCTGCATTTATATCAAAACCCTCGCCAACCCGTCTGCCAAGCGTGGTGAGTATGGCAATTACCCCTCATGTGATTTAGGGAGGTCCGTGCCCCAGCAGTGGGGACTTAAATGGGCTGACGATGACGATGATGATCAAATATAAATTTTAAATATAAATAATTCTAAAAGCCTAGGTTTACCGCTATTTTTATTTAATCTAAGGCTAACGCCCTGTTGGTCTAGTTGTTTAAGTACCGGGCCGTGATCTCGGGGTCCTGGGCTCGATTCCTGGGTCGAGCAAAAAGTGTGTTTCGAATTTTTCGAACATAGCTCGGGTTTGAGATCACCAATCCGCATTAGGCGTGGTGATTAAGCCTAATCCCATCATAGGAGCGATGACTTGACTTCAATGATGGAGGCCTTTGCCCTGCAGTGGGACAGTATATAGGCTGATACTAAGGCTAAAAGCTTTTTTATTTATTGCTAAACCTTTAGCAATAATTGTTATACTCGAAGTACCTTTTTACAAAATTTTATAGCACCCATACTCGCGTGCACTCCAGAAAATTTTATTGTTTACGTGACTTACATTCACCAAGATTATTAAAAATTCATTAGCGTTGCTAGTGGGCAGACCGCGCCGTTCTTCTTCACTTTTGTAACGTTTTGTGGTTTGTATAACCAATAGTAATAAAACTGACTTCATTGTAAAACAAAACAATAAAAGGTTGCTGTCTTCTACGATTCATCATCATCGTCATTTCAGCCAATAGACTTTTTTTATTGATGATCAGTTTGATTTTTTGACGACCCGTTTGGAACAGTGGTAGGGAACGCTGCCTTTGGTCCAAGGGTTGCGGGTTCGATCCCCGCACAGTACAAACATTTGTGTGCATGAACATGTCTCTTTGTATTGGTTTGGGTGTTTGTACGTATTATAAGTATGTATTTACAAAAGAAAAGTATTATACGTATATATTTGTAATTCCGCTGTTGATTCTGATATCCGTAACACAGGTGCTTGAGCTACCTATCTCGGAGTCAGATCAATGTATGTGATGTTCTGAAATATTTATTTATTTATTTGACTTCACTGAATGTGACTGTAGAGTTGAGAAAAACCTACAATGGAGCGAGCTTACCCAAAAGGAGCCTATTCAATCTAGCTCTGAAAATATTGGGGTTGTAATCACTGGAAAAAATATAAATTGAAAATTTAAAAAATCCCTGACAGCGGCCATCTTGGATTCAAATTTGTCACAATAAATATATTCTGCTACACAAGCCCTTTTATATGATACCCATGTTGTGGGAGTTGTGTTAAAACATACGATCCATCTTTGTGACGGCGGCCATTTCGGATCGATTTTTATCCAACATACGTTTCTCCCGGAACTTTCTACCACGTACCTCAATTCTGTGGAACGGTTTGGCTGCAGGAGTATTTACGGACGGCTACGACAACAGAAGAGCATACTCTCTTTAAAAAGGCCGGCAACACATTAGCGATCTCTTTGATTTCGCAGATGTTCATGGGCGGCGATGATTACAGGTGACTCGCTTGCTCGTTTGTCCGCCTCTAGCATAAAAATAAAGTGACAAATCAATTTTTTATCTCCCTTTCCCCCCGTTTGGACATCCCGTATCTTCACTCGCTCTAAGGCAGCTTTACGCCCGGGTGTCACACTAACACACACACATCACCACACATTACGTCATAATCATGACATCCCAAATCCACTGCTGGACATAGTTCCCAATGTTCACCTTATCTTCGTCTCAACGCATCAAATTTATACTAGCTTTTCACAGATTATCAGTCTGCTAGATAGACGAAAGTCGCTTTATGAGACGAAAGGATCGCGGGTACGATCGATGCACTAACACAAATGTATGTTGATGAAACAGATATTTGTGTTGGGGTCCAGGTGCGGGTGTTTGTGGTAGATATCTTCATTGTTCCTGGTTTCCTTAGTAAGTACAAGCATGTACTGATTATCTCTTGTAGTCCTTGGTACAAGGGAAAATATTAATTTCGGACTTTATTTATTTATTTATAGCACAGCAGAAATGGTACACTTAAACATTCAGTAAATTATTTAGCAATCTAAAGTTCCCGGAAAACCAACATTGTAAACGCTTAGCAATATTACCACTTTAGCGAACAAAACGGAAATTGTTGGCGAATGTTTAATTAAATTATGGAAGTGAGAATTTGGGCGATTCGATTAGCGGCGAAATTAAAGATTTATAGGCGATGCCCAGAGTGATTAATCTCATCTCGCTTCTAATACGCTTAATTGGGCAGAGCTGAGTAGACCTAACTAGTGCCTAGAGCTATTATAATAATATCCTCCAGCCGATTTTGGCTTGGATTTGGCTAAGATTTTTGTCTCAAAGATTTTGTTACTTACGCAGGATTGTATAATAGTGCTCAAGTGTGTGCGCAAACATAAGTGCATTCCCTTGCCCTCATAATCCGATGGGACACCAG